>BMAO01037281.1:120649-141394 GCA_019973975.1 Trichonephila clavata
TTCACCCGTATAGTTTCCGTTCCCGTAAGAATACGGGAATAAAATATAGCCTATGTCACTCCCCGTTAATGTAGCTTTCCATTAGTGAAAGAATTTTTAAAATCGCACCAGCCGTTTCCGAGATTAGCCGGAACAAACAGACAGACAAACAGACAAAAATTTTAAAAATTGGTTTTTTGTTATGAGTACCGTATATACTTTTAGTGCATTAAGTAAAAAGCTGCTAATTTGAAATTACAAACAGACACTTCAATTTTATTTATTTGTATAGATTACTAAAAGCTAATTATGCATTTTGTAAAAATCTCCATAAAGCGGTATGCATCACCATTTGTGTAAAAAAAAAGAATAATTTATAAATGAATACAAATTTCAGATACATGTAAAGTTAATAATTAAATATTTGTAAAGTGGTATCCTAAACATAATGAAGCAATAAATTAATTTATATACTTGAAGTGTTTTTTCGTAAAGATAACTGTGTATATTTTAGTTCTAAGCAATACTTAATTAGTTATTATAATTTTTAATTTTGTGTGATTTTTGTGAAACTAAATATTTGTTAAGTATAATTTAAAATAATCCTTCCGTAATAATATAATTATCTTTTTCATTCAACTCCGGTAGTTGCTAGAGGGCGTCTCTTCTGCACTGTGCGTTAAGATATATTATGATAACAGCGGTTACAATACTAATTTATTGTTTTTATTTGATATATATAATTAATTTTTCGATAGTTTAATTGCAAACTAATTAGCAAATTTTTTGGCGGATCACGAATACTGGAAATACAAATTACAGCTTACCAAAATGTTGTCTTTTCTGCCACATTGTTAATCCGCTTTGAAAACTTTTATGGAATGATATACATAAAATAAATATTTCTAAATATCGATTCAATGGGGGGAGGGAGGGGGGACTGTTTGCGATACATTTGCTTGTAATTCGAATATTGCGATGGAAACCCTATTAATATTCATCACCTTTAATAATACACGCGTTGACACTTCCGAAACCTAAAGAAATATCCCCTGTGAGTAGCATTTTATTAATCTATTCTAAAAAAAAATCGATTTTCTTCCTTTTTTTTTTACTCCAAGAAAAACGGCAGCTGTTTTTGGATATCATTTAGTGTGAGATCTGTTCATTGAACTTGTAGTTCTTAACGTAAAGAATAATCTGGTTCATTCTATCTGCTTTTTTTAAAATAGTTTGTTAAGTAAGTAAGAGCTTTTTGTCTGATATTAAACTCAAAAATCAAATAGTTTTAAAAATCTATTTTTTTTTTTTTTTTTTTTTTTGAGAAAAAAAGAAAAATTACATTTAAATGAGGTTTACCTGCAAATAACGTAAATATTTGTGAATTTCAAGAAAGGTTCATAACAAATCATCACAATGCTCAAACTGTTGTACTTCGTAAAAACAAAAAAATATATCATCAATTTATCATCATTTATCGTTTTATTTTATCTATTCTTTTTATTCTGTTGCTAAATTTGGAATCCTAATTTATTTGACCTAATTAACATAATTCTAGAAATGTTTTATTACATCATTTAAACTTATAAGCTATTGATATTTTTTCAAATTTGCTTACAAAAATATAACTTTTGATTAATTTTTTTAATTTGAAACTATTCTATATTATTTGAATAATCATTTTTCTATTATTCGATTAGTAAGAATTAAATTTTAAAAATCGAGATCCAAATCAATAACAAAGTAACAGCATACATATATGTTCAGTTCTTTTACAAAAGTACTTTTAAAATGTTCATTCTATTTTTATTTTTTAGGTAAAATCGAAGCAAGAACTTGAGCTCAAAGTGAAAAGTTTTATCCCGCCTTGTGTAAGTAACTTTGAAAATATTTTCTTATCGCCCTATTCTTCGAAATTTAGCCATTTATACATTCATAGAATAATATTTTTCCCTTTCTTGAATTAGGCAGAAGAACCAGAAATATATCTTAAAGAAGGTGAATACACAACTCTACGCAGTGCTTCTTTGGATGTTTTATCACGTACGACAAATCTGAACAATTCAGGTAAAAATAACTGTAATATAATGTCTAATTATTCCACATATTGGAAATAAATGGAAAAAATACATTTAAATTAAAGAATTCAAATTTTTCCTTCTTACCTCATTGACAAGAACCTAGAAAAATAAACATGGCATCTGTCACTTTTGATGAAGACGATTTAATCTAGCGATTAATAAATTTTGCTTATTAAAATTCCACCTCGCTGTTTTGCACCTTTTTAGCAATAAAAAAAGCCTAAATACAAAAAAGAAAGCATAAAGAAGGAAATGAAAAATAAAAAGCATTAAATGGTGTCATTTTTTTTTTTTAAACTCTTTCTATTGAGGATGAAAAGAAAATCGTTTGCCTGTTATACCACTAGATGTTTTCAATTAAAATAAATATAATAAGTAGAAACTGTGTGTAAATATATAAAAGATGCAGAATTAAAAATTATATAATCTTGCCTGTATTATAACAAGCATCACACAGACAATTTTACTTAACTCGGTAAATATATTAAAATGGAATTCTACGAATTTATTAATTCGAATAATTGAAACATATTTCAAAATTAAGTATTACAGTTTTATCTAACTAAAAAGTAAAAATTGTTTTGTTTCTAAGTTTCGGAAATTTTTCCCTTTAATTTAGCATTTCAGTGGTTTATTTCTATTGCATATTTGTGTTTGTTATATTATATATTTGACATTTATATTGTGTGTGTAATGACACAAAAGGTTTAAATTAGACAAATTTCCCACTTTTTGTTTGTCCTTACGAATGTAACATCCGTTATACAACTGGATAGCCATTAATATGTTAATGTTTTTAAGGCTTAATATTCATTCAAACAAAAACAACTTTTATAGTGTATGTATTGTAGCTAATGGTTTAGTCTCAGTCTTTTAATGGAACGCGCAAACGATCTTTTTCTTCTAAAGTGTAATTCGAACATGGTTCAATAATCACTTCTCTTCTTTCAAGAATTTGAGGATCAAGAATTTAAAGAATTTTTTCTCGTTGATTTTGTCCCAAAAAGATAAAGTTCATCAAATCACCATTCGAGATTAAATATTGTTAAGTATTTTTTCAACAAAAACATTTGTAACATTATTGAAACAAAACCCAGAAATACATCCCCCAAATTTAAAATTCGAATTTTTTTTCAAGTATTTGAAATTAGTCTTTTCATGAGAACAAAAAAATTAAATATTTATAAATTTTGTAAACTTTTAATTTAAAGTGTACTGCTTTTGTTTCAAAATATATCTTTGTCTTACTAGCGGGCACACCCACCACCAGTTCTTCAGAATCTCAAACAGAAAGCCAGGAAGAAAGTTCCCTTTCAGCCGATCAAACCACCAGAAGAGCCTTAAGCCTAGACAGGAGACAGAACAGGCAGCTTATGAATTCCGTCAAGTCTGCATCATCGCCTCAGGTGACGCAAACAAGGGCCCAGAAACAGAGAAACAGTCGACCCCCAACACCAAGGGTCAAAGAAAGACTTTTTGTCAAAACGAACAGATTCAGGTATTTCTTTACGGCTACCTTCTCCCTTGTTATGAATATTTGAAGAGTTGTAGCGTAAAATAGGAACAAAGCTAGTTCGTCAAACCAGCTACGTCAAGTGATCAGGGACGGTTTAAGGCATGAACCAAGTGGGTCTCGGTAAGGCATCTCGACTTAACTTTAATAAGATTATGATCTGAATAATTTTAATCGTCAAATGTTATTCCACGATACATTGCTTATAAGTGGGAAATTTCAAACTATATGCCAACTGGCAAGAGTGGCAAAACTGCAGCATTATGGCATGTCCATGTCAAGGTCTAGGCTTAACACCATACACCAACATTTAGTGAAAAGGTGGCATCGGCCGAGTCGATTTGTTGCTAGGTTTATGAGATTGTGAGTTTCGCTCATTTAGTTGTTTCGGGTAATGTTACAGTATGCAACGTATGTTATATACTGTATACTTAAAATGGTTTTGTGGTTGAGGTCTACTTTGACATAGGGGCCCAGGGCCTCAAAAAATTTTAAGACGTCATTCCATATGATTCAAATAAAAATTTATTATCGTTTAAATATCAGTCGTCTTTAATATCAGAAACAAGCATCCTTGTAAAATGGTAGAAAATCGATGAATAATAAAATGCAGAATTTTTCACTTCGTTTTAAAACATTATAGTCATAGATTCTTTGATATTTTTTTATGCATAGAATTTCTCTGTGTCAAAATTATTATTAATGAAAAATTTTATTGTTACTTAGATCGTCTTCAATGGCTTCGATAAAGGTGAATGAATCGATACGTGAAAGCCCTACAGAACAAGTTGAAGAGAACACTGCCACTGACGAAAAACTGAAAGTTGAAACTGATGCCGAAAGGTTCATCAACAGCCCACCTCCTCGACCTCAGAGCGAAACCTCCAAAAGAAATCCCGACGACTTTAAGATTCCAGTACCAACGCCCACGCCTACCCCCCAAGATCTAGGTAAGAAAGACTCGGATACCTCTAGTGCACAAAGTAATAAAGACACTCATTCTTTGTCTGAAGTAAAAGTTGTAGATCTTGTTTCCGAAGACGACTCGTCGAGTCCAAAGCTTGATGAAGTAACCATTGGACAGGATGACGAAAAGCCAGAGGAAATCGAAAACAAAGACCAACCTCCAGAGGAAACTCCCAGCGATCCTCACCATCTTTCAGGGGAGGAAGACACGATTTCCAATGAAGAAATCGACCTACCAGATGATAAAGAAACAGAACATTTGGCTGAAAATAACAACAACGAAGACAACACTGAGCGAGCCCAACTTACCTTCGATGACAGCATGCGTTCAAAAATGGGCAATGAAGATGTGATTGTAGATCCCATCAAATTGCTTCAAGGTGAGGGAGATTCTTTGAAGAATGGAGATGAAAACGGCAGGGATCATTACGACGAAGGTTTTCACAGTGGTGAGCTGGTAGCTTCTGAAGAGGACAGCAACAGCATCGAAACTCTGGGCAGTTTGGGCGTCAAAGAAGAGAGAGAAGAGGAATTCGTAAAACCAACCATCCGAGCCGCTACGCCGATGCCAAGAAATTCCAGCTTCTACAAAGTGAACTTAACTCCAGAAAGTAAGCCTGTAGCAAAAACCAATGAAAGGCATGGTATAGTTGGCCTTACAATTAAATACTTTCACCGACTCTGAATAAATGATAATATTTTAAGTTCATATTTAGTTTTCTTGCATTATGTTTTTAGTTTATTACAAATTTAAAAGAATACATCAATAGAATGTGTGCTAGATTTCTTTAAGTTATGTCTCGTATTCTATAAAAAAGAATATGCCCTCTTTTTATATTTCTTATTCTATACACTCAGTATACCATAAATGAAAGAAAATATTTTATTTTGCTTTACATTATATAACATTGATATAACATTAGTGACGTCAACCCATATTTAACCATACACTAATCTTTGATCGTGGAATAAATATTTAATTTTTCTGTTACTATTCACTGATTTTTTTTATCATTCTATCATGTTTCTTTAAAAAATGGTGATTTGAAAGACTTCCGATTTTTAATCATTACATTCAAATTTGCTATAATATTTAGGTCGTAAGCTGCTGACCTTAGCAAGAGTGTTCATTTGAACCACCAACTTACAGGTCCACAGCTACGCCATGCATGCTTTAAGCGACTGGGAAAGAAATCCCTATTCGGATCAGTCGTTAAGCGCTTTTATTACTGTCTTTTTGTTGCTCGCCACTTGCAGAATTAGGAGTCCCTCCATACTCTCTTCCTAGAGAAGAAACTTGTTTTTGCTGTTGATAAACTTCCTGAACGATACTTAAGGGTTGTCTTTCCAACCATTACCGCAATTGATATGCATCTCCAGCAGATTTTAATGTCGTTGAAATGTTTTTCCATTGTAGACAAACCAGGTTGATACTTGTCACTAGCGTAGTTAGTCCTAAGTGGGCCCTTTATCGAAGTTCCTTGGAGGCCTTTTCTAGGTGCCATTTAACATTTTGCGATTTTTTGGCTTACACGGTTTGGGGTCCTCAAAGCTTGGGGGCCACGTATCATTGATATGGTGGTAACTACGTCCCTGATATATGTGCTGATGCCATTTGAATGACTAGTGATTTATTGGGTTTTCTACATGGAAATGCATAATCAACCCAATAGTGTTAGGCTATGCTGCCACCTAGTGTTAAATTCCTGGATCACCACTTCGGCTGTAAGCTGTTGACCTTGCCAAGAATGTGTGTTTATTTGAACCACAAACCTACCTTTCCACAGCTATGCCGTGCATTCTTTAGACGACTAAGATGAAAAGGTATCCCTATTCGAGTCAGTCGTTCAACACTTTCATTCCTGTCCTTTTGTTGTTTGCCACTTGCGGAAGAACTGCTTGCTGAAATATCAATTTTCATGCAGTTATAACTAAGCCTGAAGGAAAAAAATACATAAAAAAATTTTAACCAGAAAAATCACTTTACTTTAGGTATTAGAAATCACTTAGGAGTACTTTAAATATAAAATTCATCAATTTGTTGGTAAAATATCAACGTTTCTGATGAAACTGCCTATTGTGATGAAAGCCAAGAAATTTTTCAAGCTATTTTTTATTTATTTAGTTAAATTTCTCAGAGAATACAATCCTCAAATTACACACATATGTACTGTAATAAAAAATATATTTTAATTCTAAATAACTCAATTTAATTTCGCTTTCTTTTATATAAATGTTTTCTTACTAGAGTCGTTGAATGTGTTTAGTCGTAAAATGAACAGTATGGCTGCTTAGATCCTTTCTAATAGGAATGCTGAATGTGATTTAATTCTTGTTTTTCTGATTCTGAATCAGAGCATGGGTTATTTTTATGCATGTGCTGCTATGGGTATTAATATTGGTTTTGATAAAAAATGACTAACTTTGTATTATTATCCGTACAATTTTCTGTTGCATGTGGTTTTTCATCTTCTGTTGAAAATGTAGTTCAGCATGAATAGTATTAGGACAGACTTTCTTTTACTGCTTACAAAAAGTATAGAATTTTTTTATTTCTTAAAAGTTGTTTTTAAAATTTTAAAAAAAATGTTTATATGTGTTTTATTGTATGCATTGTTTGCAAGAAATTGGGAATAAACTCATCAATATTTCGTATAATTTAAAACTACAATTATTGATACATATCTGGCAACTAAACAAACGATTTGCAAAATCAATTTAAGAAGTTTGCAAAATAATAAATTTATAATAGAGAGATTGTTAAATATATGTTCAGTTACCCGTAATTTATTTTAATAGTTTGAATATGTACTTAAAAATAAAAGGAAGCAATTATGTCTTTTAGAAAACCTTGTGTTATTAATTTTACTCGCAAAATGAAATCAGTCACGGTTCTGATGAAACTATTTAAAGCGCAAACGATTCTAACACATTATGCTATGAAAATCGCCAACAGTAAAACTTTATATAACGTGGCAACGCTAATGTGTTTCATTCTACTTTTATAAATTTTTTGCCTTAAATTTTTTTCTTAAAAATAAGTTCGAAAATCTGTTTATAAAAATTAAAGTGTATTTTTGTCAAGATATATCATTTAGAATTTTTATACTTCTAATTTACCACTACTTGACAAGAAAAATAACTAGCAGAAGTATCATTTACTTCCACAGAAGAAAATTAGTTTTAACTGGAACAAAAATCAAATTTTTTCTGTTAGAAAACACAATATATACTTTTTAAAAAATTTTAAATTTTAGTTTAAAGTTAAATATTGAATACCTGATAATAACACAAAAATAAAATAACAGTAAACTAAATAATAAAAAAATTCTTTGAATTTAACATTAACTTTTGTGTAATAAATGGCAATGCTAATGAAGTATAGTTGATATATTTTACATTTGCTGTCCTGAAGAAATATATTTTAAATGGGGGTTGTTTTTATTTTATAAATATATAAAAGAGCATCTTAGATTTTATTTTAAATGATAATTTTTTACCTAAATAATATGGTAGGAAGATTGAACTGAAATTAAGCTATTTCAACAAAAACATTTCGAGTATCATATTTTGAAAAATAATCATAAAATGAAATATAGTGTGGCTACTTAGTGATCGAACATTTCGGAAATTTGTGGAAAAAGCTCTAGTTCTGAATTGAATTCAAAAAAGTTAGTCCAAAATTTATTTCGTATAATCTACAGTTTATTCAAGTGTTCAAATGTAGTAAGGGGCTTTGGATTTGGCGATTTTTATACAGATATTATGGTGAGATAACGAATTCATTCTGGCTTCCGGACATTTATCGCTAAGTGAAGTAGCTTGGCGATCGATTTTGGTCGCCAAAAGATATTGACATTGCCCTATACTACACTTTAACCTTCTAAGCATTCATTACAGTTTATTAAGCATAAAGTCGAATGTAATTTATTTTTTAATTATTAGTTTTTTTAAAAAAAATAAAAATGTAAAAAGTTAAGAAAGTTATCAGACCACTGAAACATTTTGTAATTTTTTTCCCCATAAAATTATCGTCTTTTTTTTTTCAAATATGTTAATATTTAAAATATCGTTTAATTTAAATTTGATTGTTTACATCATAAAAAATATTCCATTTAATATAATCCCATTGATAATTACCCATTTAATTTTACCAAAATATATTATATTCCTTTATTTTCTAAGAGTTTTTTTAAAGTATTCTATCACTTTTGAGAGGTAACTTCTTGAATTTAAAAAAAAAAAAAATACTTTGTATTTAAAATATTTTTTATAGTTTTGTTAATAATGGAATTAGAGATATGAAAAATTCTCCAGTGTGAAGCATCAAATTTTATTTTAGATGGAACTTTATTTCTTTGAAATTCAAAAGTGTAGATAATTAGCCATTCGGCATTCTTCGCAATTAAACAATATTTAATTAAATATTTCATTAAATATTGTTCAACGCAAATCTATATTAATTATTTTGAAGAAACTAATAACCCCCCGTTAATATTAAATAGCATGAAATAGATACTATATAAATTATAATTAGTACTAAATCTTCTTTGTTAATTATGTCGTATTAAAGATTTTAATTAAGGAAATTTTTAAGCACATCGCGCGTATACAGATCACGTTATGATCATAGGGTATATAGCTTTTCAGACTCTTTTGAGAATATGATAAGAGCTCAGCAAATAACGATGTATTTGCTTTTTTAAGTGTTAATTAGATTATCGAACTTTTCACTCGGGGTTTCTGCTTACGTTGCTTTTACTCGAATTTCAAATTTTTGGAATTGTTGACACCGAAGCTTAGTTAATTAGGCTGCATTTTTCCGAGTAATCAGAATTTTCTCTCATATTATGTTCGTAGTATAATCAAGGTTCCCGTCTAACGGCCATATTGAATTCTTGAAAGTAATGTTAGAAGAGTTGAGAAGAGTTGTAGTAAGTGGAACCTAAACTAGATTATCGATTTAAATGCAATAAAATAATTCGGAACAAAAAATAATAAACATTTCTCTGAAATCACATTTATTTTCCATATTTGAAAATATTTTTAATGACTATTTGTTAAAGATTTGTAAACGTAGAAAGGAATGATTAAAATAAACAAAAATATATTTAGAAATCAAAGGAAAAATAAGATGAATTTTTTCATTATTTTTTCTTTTTATATTTCGGGTAAACTTCATTGTATTCAAATAGCTGAACTCATCTATATTTGAAAAGAGAAGTAGAAATTCTACAAGATTTACTGCATTTACGATTTCAAAATGACCGTTAAACTGGAATATTTGAAGCATACCTTTTTCATCTGTTTTAAATAAGCGAGGCTTATAAACAGTTGAATATATTTAATTGAACGCATTTTGTTTTAGAGTTTGAACTTCGAATCAAGTAATTACTCACTCGATATAATAATTTAAAATTTTCGGAGCTTTTTTTTTTTTGATAATGTAATTATTTTTTGTTAATTAATTTTAAATCTAGTTCATAATTCTAAATTATACTATTTAAATGTAAAATTACCTTTTCAGGTTCACCCTTGTGGTTTTATTACATTATTTTATATGATTTATTTTTGCTGTTGATTCTATACTATTGCTCTGTTTTTAATGCAAGTTTGTCCATTAAACAATAATGAGGAGAGAGTGCTCATTTAAAAAGTGATTACTCTGATTCTTCGTGAAACTTTAACGTATCTCATAGAAATAAATCAACAGCTTCCATAAGGACTTCCAAACATTATAAATTTAAAATACATACTTAATATTTTTATATTTAATATATAAGTTCTCACAATGCTATTTATATTGCTAGTAAAATATGTTTCTAAGATATTTCAAAAACTAAGCACTCTTTTCACTTGCTGCAAAAATTAATGAAATCATAGCAAAACTAAATCATATGAATAGTTTATATTTACCCTTACGATCCTATGTAAGCCAGTAAACATTACTAATGAATTAATTCCATTGATTTTGTATGTTTAAAGTCTTAACAATAATCATTTTTCTGTCAAACGATTATTTCCACCCATTAAGTTTTGACTCTTTCTAAAATGATAATTCGATTCGTTTTGTTCCAACAAAAAAATAGATTATTTTTTTTTCAAATGGAATAAATATTTCTGGAAAAAGTATTTAAATTAAGACTCAAAGCATAAAAATACTTTTTTTATCATCTTGAAATTACGAATCCTTTATGTCGATGGTGAAAATCTAGGGAGAAAAAAGAAAAGATGGCGTTCAATTTAAGAACGCGATTAGGCTTAGCTAAGCCTTCTCATGGAATGATGGTTTATTCCCAAACAATGCTTACAAAAGAGCAATGGCGTGATTAATGACGGCATTCTTTCCTTCCCAAGTCCAACAGCTGCAGTCGAAAGCCGAAGAGATGCGAGCGGAGCGGAGACTCAGGGAGTTGAAGAGGGACGCCCTCATGCAGAAGGTGAGGGACTTACAGAAGAGAAAAGCATCTTCCAAAGACAAAGGTGAGAGCAGCTTTCTCACAGCGAACAAACTCAATGCTCTTGTGGTCAAAATTAAAAAAACAATAAATGGTTGCTTTTTAAAAAAAAAAATCGTATAATGACTTAAAGCGTTTGTATGATTGTTAGTGAAAAAATATAAATAAAAAATATAAACGAGTAATATTTTCTGGTTGTTTGGATGTAAAATGCTGTTTTAAACACACATTAAACGTGTTGAAAAAAGTATTTCATAAAATAAATTAAGGTACATTGATAATATTACGCAATATTCAGCATAATATATGAACCTTTTAAAAACGTATTTAAAAAATCAACCTGATAAAATGTGTAATGGTCCAATATTACAATTGCGTATAGATCGATCACTATAAGAAGAAATTTCTCTTCGCCGTTCTCACGTGACATCCAGCTCTCTCCCACCAGTGGTGTACAAAAGTGAGGTTGGATCTCCCCCCCCCCTCCTTACACCAGTGATCTTCAAACTGTGTTCCACGAAACCTTGGGGTTCCACAAGGCATACCCAGGGATTCACGATCTCTGAAGTTTGTAGAATTGCAAGTAACTAAATCTAATCCTATTCAATAAAGCCGAAAGTTTTAGTTTTGTATAATATCTTTATTTTTGCAATACTTTTTAAACTTTTATTATAATATAATAAAAGAATATTAAAACGTTTTATCTTTATATATATACTTCCTACTAGATTGTGAGTATTCTATTGTTTACTATCATTGGTTCCACGAGATAATTTTATACTCGTTAGTTAGCACAATGTCTTGCGAAACTAATAGTTTTCTAATGGAAAATACACCTTTTTGTATTTGTGTGTGGGGGGGGGGGAATCATCTATAATGAAGAACAACATATTATATGTTAAAATCTAAATTTAAGCGCAAGAACAGCTCCTGAATGTTTTATCGCGAATTATCATGCAAATTATACACAGTTAACTCACATAGATATAAACATTTTAATGTCATTCAGATCCGAGTTACTAACAGGAGCTTAGCTGCCACCGTATCAATGATACGGGGCCCCCAAAATGCGCAAGCAAAAAACCGTAAAACATTAAGGCAGAGGTTCCCAAACTTTTTTGTCTCATAGACCCCTTGCCATGTTTTTCGGTTAGGGGTAGACCCCCTGCTTAATTAATATCGAATTTTTGCAAATTTATCAACTTAAATGTCTTTTTGACAGCTGGTACTACTACTTTAAGTGAATTAAATTTCTAACTGTAATGAAGTGTAGTGATTAAAATTTAAAAAGCACATGTTAATTAAATGAATTAAAAGTTAATTAATACATAAAATAACTGTTAAATAAAATAAATAAACAAATGATTTTAAAGGGAAGGAAGAGTCTGGCACTACAATAACAAACTTTTAACATTTGGTATCGATATTGTCAGGTTCAACCTTAAATCTCTTCTGTTAGTAATGTCAAGTTTTTCTTTTTTTGTTTTGTTTTGGAGATTGGCAACCGCGCTGAAGCTCCTTCTCAGTAGGAAAAGCGATTAAAAACGTCCTCTGGATATTCCATAATTCGGGACAAATAATAGGTTTTCCTCTTTATAGCCAAAATTCCTGATATCCATTTCCAAACTTTTACAATCAGTCCCTATTGTAATGGAGCATTCTTTACAAAGTGACCATATGAATTTATTGCCCACTGTGGTATTACCATAGTCAAAGCATTCTCAAAACTGGTTTCAAAATCTGAAAAAAGGCATTTAAATGTTGAACATAGGTTAAAACGTCCTGACAGATTCTGTGACATACTGAGAAAATTCGGGACCTCCAGTATTATACTTCTTTAGCTTAACTCAGGAAAGAAATGCTGAATTGGTTCAGGTTTTAATAGAATTTATGCTGTCCACATTGTAAGTGCAAATTAACCCTATTAAATTTAGTAAATATATCTGTTAAATAGGCAAAATTTGATTTCCACTTGATTAAATTTTGTTTTAAATAAAAAGTCATAATCCAGTTTATATAATAAGAGCCACCATCATAGACCCCCACTTACACCTCATGGACCCCCAAATTGTTTTCTTGCTGACGTGGACCCCTCGCAGATCGTCATAGACCCCTTTGGGAATCACTGCATTAAGGGAACCAGAAAAGAGCCCCTATGCAATTTTGATACAAGGCCCACTCATGACTAACTACGCCAATGGTTACTTAATATAATGCATGGGTACGTGACGCTTGGATCACAAATTAACATTACTAATGAGTAAATTATATTAAAAAAAAGAAAATATAATTTTTTAATTATTAAGGCAATACTTTTTTAAATTGCTTTCATATAAAGTACCTATAACGTGTTGATCTACTTTAAATATTATTTTGAGATACATTCTTCTAAGTATGTGTATGGGGCTTCTAGTTCTAGGGGTTCCATGAAAACACCTTTAAGTTCTAGGTGTTCCGTGAGTAGAAAAAGTCTGAAGATCACTGCTCTACACTAACAAATTTTTAATTTTTATCGTAGAAATTGCCCTTCAGCAATTTCGACCATGTGTTTTTTTAGAATGTAACCTCTCGCATTAAGAGAAATCAAAAACACCACGTTATCCCACTGTTTGGATTTCCGGTAAGCATATTTTTGCTTATAAGGTTGTTATATTTCACTCACTGTTAAGCACGCTTTTTTCTCCTGATGGAGAAAAAAGCGTGCCTATTGCTCTTCTAAACAAATCTGTAAGGAAAAAGACCGCCAAATGGCAGGATAATAAATTTGGCAATTGTCAAATAATAAACTTGTCAAGAAAAAATAATAAACTTTCAGTCAAGAAATAAACTTGTTAATCAAAGAGATGGAGCCAAGGTTCTATATCCATTTATTTCTTTTACCGTTGTCGTCGATCACGGACAGTGGTCATGATCACGAACTCGTGGCCAGCGTTGTCGAGTCGTGGGATCGAAATCTAGTGCCACTGAAGAGGGTAGAGGAACTGATGAATGTTAGGTCCGTACAGGTCAAAATCCTTCAGTTGGTGTGGAAATTTGGAGAGGGAATTGCAAGCTCAGATGTCATCTTCATCACTTGACCATGATTCAAAATTACGAGGTCCCTCACCAATAGCCCTTGTGTTTCTTTAAAGTGCGATGCAGTAGCGTAACGCACACCCCCGCATCGCGGGGGGACCCAGAGTTCTAAGAGGTCCTAAGCCTGACTGCCGCCACACACACACAAGTACCTACCCTTTGGAAAATTCAACTTGGGGGCCACAAACCTGACTTTTGAAGGGGAGCCCAAATATTCTCATTTCCACCATTGGTGCGAATTAAAATTAAAATTAAATCAACCAACAGCCTTGTGTAGCTTCTAATACGATATCAACGTTCCCCCCAATTAATTTTATAATAATTGTAAAATTCAATTACCTTACTATTGGTTGGTTATACTTGTGAAATGCCCCTATTTGAAAATGCTACACCGGATAATCGTTAATTTGCACACACACACACAAAAACCACCTGTAATCTATACAGAACTATGTAAATGCAAGAAAGGGAAGAGGGAATGATAAGGAGGATCCAAAATAGGGGGGGGGGATAAATAGGGAATCCCCGGGGAACAGTAAATACCATAAGAGAAAGGAACATCTAGGAACAGTAAATACCATAAGAGAAAAAAGACCCCTCGGACACCTCAGGGTCAAAAATGCTGTACTTATCTAAAGAGGGTAAATTTTTGTTAGGGTATATTAATTTTGGAGTGACTGTATCCATTAAAATCGCACTCTAAAACAACACGTAAGCTATTGGGTACAGATATCGTAATTTTGAACCACGTTCAAGTGACGAAGACGACACCTGAGCTAGCATTCACACACTTTTAACTTCTCATCCACCCCAACAGAAGGACTTCAAGCTTCCAAACATGCCTTAACTGTCTAACATGCCGAAGCCTTAGCATGTCACTGGAGCTCGAACTAGGGATTCAACAGTGATGTCCACGAGTTCGTGACCATAACCACTCCGCTACCACAGCCTCACATGATTTCTAGGTTATTTTTCTATAGTATACGTCTCCAGTTTGCATCTGTTACTAACATAAGCAAATACAGTTTCCAGCTGAACTGCATTTAACAGAAAGCTAGTTACTTAAAGAATTCTATTTTGTGTGTTGCAGCTCGGGAAGAATGGAAAAGGCGCTTCCTTGAAGTGAAGAAATCTACTCCCCGGTTGGAGGACCACTGCAGTAAACTGAGACAAGAGTTGGAAAAACTGGTCAAGGACATGCTGGTAAGCGTCAAGAACGACGCCGATTCCAAGCCCCACAAGCCTTCCAAAAAGGTAATTATATCTCTGGCGGCACTTTTGAATTTTACATTTGCAGTTTAATTCATTGATAGTTTGGGGGGGGGGATGGCAAGAGAAAAATTTAGACTGAAGTTTGCTTGCAAAGATGAGATTAACAGGAGATATCTCCATGGCAGATATTTGGTTTACACAACTCTCACTTCACTAAAAAAAATTGTCAAAATTCAGTTGGACTCCGACAAAACGCGTCATACGAGGGTTTGATCATTGAAATGATCAAAAAAATTTGAAAACTACATACTGTGGAGAAATTTTTTCACCCAAAGTAGGGACAGATGGCGCTGGTTTGCGGGTAGGTAGTGAAAGTTCCCAGACGGTTCAGGGCGATTGAAATGGCAAGGCTCGTAGGAAATTGGTCTCGTTTGGAATTGCAAGCCGTGATTCAATTTTTATGGGCAAAGAATGTAACCGCACCTGCAATGAACAGACAACATGTAGCGAAATTGTGTTCCTCTTTTCAATCAGGCAGACAGGATGTCGAAAACCGCAATATGACATGGAGCTGCCAGCCAAAACTGCATGACTCGTGGGTTGTTCGCGATCTACAGTTGTTAGTACTTGTTAGTACAAAGTGGATGGATGACGGTGAAACCAGCAGTAGACGACATGGTGTTGGACGTCCACACGCTATCAAAGAAAAAGGTCATCGGAGACTGTCTCGCATGATGAAGCAAAACCGGACCCAGACAGTGGCTCAGCTGACAGCCCAATACAATGCAGGGCCAAGTAGAATAGTATCGGAGCACATTGTTCAGCGGACACTGTTGGATATGGGGCTACGTAGCAAATGTCCCATTCGTGTGCCTTTGCTGACCAAGCGTCATCGCCAACTGAGCCTGCGCTGGGCCCGGGAACATAGCGACTGGTCCATGGATCAGTGGGAGAGAGTTGCCTGGTCAGATGAATCACGGTTTGTCATTCATCACGCCAATGGCCATGTCAGGATACGCCGTCTTCCAGGTGAACAGTTGCTCCTTCAATGTACAGTAGGTCATACACAGGCCGGTGGTGGCGGTATTATGCTTTGGGGGACGTTCTCTTGGGCGTCTCTGGGACCCGTGGTTGTGGAAGAGCAGACCATGAATGCTACAGGATATCTGAACATCATTGCGGACCAGTTGCACCCTTAAATGGCCTCTGTTTTTCCAGCTGGAAATGGAATGTTTCAACAGGACAACGCCCCGTATCACAAGGCTAAAATTGTGTTGGAGTGGTTCCAGGAACATGATACTGAATTCCAGTTAATGTCCTGGCCGCCTAACTCACCGGGTCTCAATCCGATAGAACACATTTGGGATGTCATGGGACGGCAGCTCAGAGTTCAAAGACCACCAATTCGCAATATCTCGGATTTGCGTGAACCGTTGCTTAAACATCTGGTGTAATCTGTCTCCGGCCATCTACCAAGGACTTGTGGCATCCATGCCAAGGCGGGTTGAAGCTGTGTTGCGTGCCAAAGGTAGGCCAACTCACTATTGGCAGGTGGTCATAATGTTTTGGCTCTTGAGTGTGTGTATATATATATATTTCCATGTTAATTTTTCAAATACATGCCTTCTTTATATTAAATAACACACTTTACAAGAAAGTATAAAATTAGTGGTATTTATATTTCTTGACGACAAGAGCCATTTTTGATTTTCAGAAGAAAAAATTATTGGCCAGTAATTTAAATTATTATACTTTATATTTAATTTTAATATTTTTTCCATTTAATCTAAAAGTGATTAATTTTCCCACTTTTTTTAAGCAGTAAATAAATAAATAAAGATATCTATTTTACTCATCTCAAAAATTTCAAGGGACTGATTACTTATTTTTATTACCTAAACGAAATATTCCATCTTTTACCTACTTGTCACCCTTAACGTTGTAATAACATAAAAAAAATTGAAGTTTTTCCTTTTATAATAGGGTTGCGTGCGTTCGTGTGTTAAAATCTTGTCGAAACAAGCATACCTATGTTCTGTCGTCTGTCCATATACTTTTGTTACAATAAACCGTTATTCAGTGCAATCTTTTATAAAAAAAAAAGCTACATTTGTATGTTACAAATTTACTTGCATTGGTTGGTGTTTTAATAAAATTTAATTTAAAAAACAATGCAAAAAAAAAAAATTTAAGTCAATTCCTACTTTGAATGGATGAATAGAATGAGAGTGAGAGAGAATATTAACGTCGCACTGATTAGCAACACGAGGGCTTTTGGCGAAGGTCCGCGTAATTTTGAACCATGGTCAAGTGACGCGGACGACACCTGAGCTGGCACTCCCCTCTCCTAACTACCACACTACACCACCGGGAGGACGTTTGAGCTCGCGACAGATTTAACGTGCATCGCTCCCCTACACGGCGGATCTTTAGTGGTACTAGGATCGAACTCATGACACGCTAGCCATGATCCGATGCCTAGACCACTCGGCCTGAATGAATAGAAAATACATTATTAATGAGTGAAAATTTGAAGATATATATATAGGAAGAGAATGACATAATAGTAGGAATTGAAAAAAGAGCAAGTTTTGTCTGCGTTGTTGTAACAATGCACACCCGGTTTGGTTAGTTTGGCTGAAAAACTGATTTTCGACGCCAACTTTTGTCATTGTTTTAAGAGTTACATTGTTACAACAATGGAGACGAATCTAAGTTGGAGTCGAAAACCGGTAATTAATTAAATCAATATTTGAAAAAACTGTATTAGCATCAAGTGTCATTTACTACAAGTTTGAAAAAAATTTATTTGAACTTGATTGGATGAATAGAAAGTATTTTATTAACGATTGAAAATTTAAACAAGATATATATATATATATAAATAAATATATATATAGGGAGAGAGGGAGCTAATAGTAGGAACTGAATGGTATAAAATAGTTATGTTCTAGGTTTTCAAACTATAAATTATATTTTGTGTGTAAAATATTTTTATGCAAATCTTTTCTTAATAAAAATGCATTTCACGTATTTGATCCAAATGCAGTCTGTATGTGACAAATTTTTAATGGCATTAGGACGCGAACGCAGGACTCGACAAAAAGTAAGTCGTTTTCAAAGGTGCATCGGCTTTGTTTTCAATCTTTGGAGTACTAAATTACGGATCTAAAGCTGAATACAAGCAGAGTGTTCTAAATGCACTCAAAGGAAGTATAGACAAACTAAGAATGAGAGGCGTCTTTGTTAGAATTGTATAAAAAATTAAAGATTCACAACGAATTAGGAAAATAATTCTATTTGTGAATAAATTTAAGTTCAGCAGCATAACAAAGTTATATACGAGGAAGGGGTTTTGATATTTTAAACTCGTCCACACGCGGAAAAAAAAAATCACTAAATTGACACAAATTGCTTCCAGGAAAAGAGAAAATGCCTTTACTCCTTCACTCCCTTTTTTTTTAAAAATCTTTTTTTCGGTTAATTTTATTTTTGAATTACCAATTTTCTTAACTGGTTTTCCTTTCCAGACGAGTTACAAGATCATGATCATGCGACTTTTACAAGAAGTGGAAGACCTCAGAAGAAGATTGCAATCGGTGACCATTCGGCTAAATGCTGAATCAAAGGTAAATTTTATTCGAAATTTTTGTTCCATCCTCAATTTTCATATGAAAATAAATTGCTACTATTTTAATAAAAAGGAAAAATATAAAAAAAATAGAGAGTTCAAGCAGTTAAAAAAATTAATAATTTTCCTTCCTGAATTATTATTAAAAGTATCTGTAACATTTAATTTATATATTACGTAAATTCAGAAGACGCGGTGTTTTGAGAGGGGAAAAAATTGATATGGTTTGTTACAGTTTAAACTGATACGCATAATTTTGTACGCTTCACATAAAAAACCGGAATAAAATACTTTCACGAGCACAAAATATATCCGTTTATAAATTGTTCTAAATTGAAATATCGGAAATGGTTCACGCAACAATCATAAATTTACGGGAAAACATGATAAAGAATGTATATGAACTTTAAATGCAAAATGGTGGTGGTGAGACGAATCCCCATCTGGTCTAATTTCACTAGACCAGATCCATGAGCCCATAAATCTGCACAAAGTCTAAGAACAGTAGGGGGAACAACAGCCTCCTCACAGAAAAACCCCTGACATTGCAGAATGTGCTGAGGAGAAAAAGGACTGATGTCACATTTGGTGCAAATTGAGAAGCTTCTTTTGCCACCTTTAAAATTCATGCACCTCAAGTGACCAGTCGAAAATCACGAGAATGTCGTCTGATAATATCTGGAACCTTTGAATGATCTGGCGAATCCAGGATATCTTTGAAAGTACCATGGGTGTACAGCAGGGACAACCCAGGTTCTACATATTAATTCTTTAGCCCTGGAGTAGATCTTGGTCGACTTAAAGACCATGTGGTCTTCCAGATCCACAGGATCGCTGGCAACCACCTTCGCAAGGTCATCCACTTCTTCGTTCCCGGACAGGCCTACATGAGAAGGGACCCACTGTAGATGGATAGGGTGCCGATCTGAAAGCTGTCACAGATAGATGGCCAATTCGATAAATGTTAGATGGAGGATCGGATGCCTGTCAGGATCCAAATTTCAGAAAAAGCTTGGTTAATGTTAAATGTTGTTAATTAATGAAAGACCACGCATGATAGCTATTAACTCTGTTCTGAAGACAAAAGCGTAGTCAGTATTTCTTCTCTGAATTTTGATGATGCGGCCAGGTAGTTCAATTAAAACTCCATTGCCAGTAGTGTTTGTTTCTCCCCTACAGTATAGATCCCTCCCTTATCAGTATAGATCTTGACTGCATCCAGTGGAATCCCATCAATCACCTCCAGAGCCAATTGGCTTGAGAAGTTCGAGGAGGTATTGGCATCGTTAAAGTATCCGGGACACATCACTCTTGAAAGGGGTGACAGGATCATTTATACATCATAAATCCCGCACTTACCTTAAGAAAGTAAGCACTATAAAGCAACACGAGGGCTATCAATAAAAGCCTCGTACTTTTGAACCTCGGTCAAGCGAATAGGATGACACTTGAGCTAGCACCCCTCTTAACTTTCAAACCAAGTCTAGGGGGACGACTGTGAGCCTCGACAGATTTAACGAGTATCAGCTCTTCTACATGACAAGTCTTCAGTAGCATTAGGGTCCAAACTTACGCCAGCTATAAGTGCATAATCATGATCACTAGGCTATCACGGTCACTCAAGAAGAATCCTAATTGTATCATGTATGGATATGTTATAACCATGCTAACATTATATGGGAAGTATGTTTCTCTAAATATGAATCCAAAGTTTAGGTTCCTCTTCTTCTTAACTAGTTAGTAATATATATCGTTGGACAAAAACTTTAAACAGTTACTCATTAACTTTGTAAACATATATTTAATTTCTGTTGTTTTCAGTTACGGGCT
>BMAO01037282.1:0-15816 GCA_019973975.1 Trichonephila clavata
TATTATGATAAACATAGATAAAAATAATATCTCTATAAATAGAAATTGATATATTAGAATTCCAATATGGCACTTTAAGAATGTTAAAACTAAAAAAGCATTTCTTTTATCATAAATATTACTATATCATTTATAATTCTTAATATACAATGATACATCTAAGTAATTAGTTCTAAATGGATAATTATCAATTTTAACTAGGATTAAGTATTCAAGATAAAGTTAATATTGGGGTTACAATTATTATTTTTACCGAAGACAATTAGATCATCCATATATCTAAAATGCAATAGTCATTTTTATAATATATTTATATTCACATAAAAATGGAAATATAAATTAGCCAAACTATTGCTAGCAGGGCCACCTTGAGGCAAATCCTTAGTTTGTTTATACAATGAACTATTAAAATTAATGTAGTTTTCTTTTGAAACTAAATCTTTGAGAGTTTTAAATTTCTGGGGAAAAAATAGTAAGATTATAATTACTGTGGTTTTCTAAAATTACCTTAAAAATATCATAATATCAATGGAATTCAATAGATCTTCAAAATTAAAACTAAACTGAAAAAATATTTTTATTTTTTTAAAAAAATCTATAATATCTTTATCATTTTTAATTATACCTTTATTATTTTGCTTGTTGGTGAAGTTTTGTAGAATATTATGCAGCATTTTACCTGCAGTAGTGATATAAGTTTTAAAACCATTTGTTACAGCGCGAGCCAGATTTTTATGGAATTTAGGTATATGCTAAAGCTCACATTAGTTATAATATCTATATCTCTCCTCCCCCTCTCTCTCTTATATATATATATATATAGAAAGAGAATCCCTTAGGGATTTCCTCATATCCCTAAGGAAGATGATCAATTCACGGAAGTTGATAAAATAAGAATTCTGTAAGGTGATTTCCCTGAGGAAAGTAAGTGAGGAAAGTAATCAAATCCCTAACATGTTTCTGTGAAATGATGAAATAATATTATCAAGAGATTAACAGCGTTTATTTAGCAAATATAGTGCATTTTTAAAAGTAGAGTAAGCAATACAACAAACATTATTGAATTACAAACTATTTATTCGAAATTAATTAGTAAAATAATTAGATAATTAGGCTGGTATTTTTTGTAGTAAAATTTTGCATATTTTTTTCGTGAATATTTATATAAATAAAAATGAATGTTTGTGAGTTTTTGTATGTCTCTTATATGCCTTCCTAAACCGTTCATCTGAATGCGATGAAACTTTGGAGAATGGTTAGTTTATGAGTTTGTAAAACTATGTACCTATAGATGCTCAAGTGGCGTTGCGAGGGATTAAGGGATGTTATAGATAATTATTTCCATTTTTAAACTATTAGACGTACATTCTTGAAATCTGGTAAGCAGATTCCTTTTATAGAGTAGATACTCGCTACAAAATTATTTTAGAGAAATTCGTCCATCAAGTGGCATTGTGGGGGATTAAGGAGAGCATTATAGATAATTATTTCCATTTTTAAACTATTAGACGTACATTCTTGAAATCTGGTAAGCAGATTCCTTTTATAGAGTAGATACTCGCTACAAAATTATTTTAGAGAAATTCGTCCATCAAGTGGCATTGTGGGGGATTAAGGAGAGCATTATAGGTAATTATTTCCATTTTAAAACTATTAGACGTACAGTGTTGAAATTTAACAAGCAGATTTCATGTATGGAGTAGAGATAGGGGACGAAATGGATTTTACGAAAATCGACCCCCAAGTGGAGTTGCGGGAATTAAGTGCCGTTGTAGGCAAATATTCCCGTTTTGGAACTATTAGACTTAAAATTTGACAGGCATGTTCCCTGCATGATCCGTTAAAAGAGGGTTTTGCAAAAAGCGAACCCTGGGGCGTGCGGGGGGATTTAGAGGGGTCGAAGGTCGTTATAGACAAAATAGAGTTCTTTTTTTGAACTATTATACCTACAGACTTGAAATTTGGTGGGCATGTTCCTTTCATATAGAGAGATTTGCTACTTAAGATGTTTTTGTTATATGAAAACTGACCCCTAAGTGGGTCGCGAGGGGTTAAAGTGGCCTTATTCCCGTTTCCGAGCTATTAGACCTACAAACTTGAAATTTGGCACATAGGTTCTTTTCATGAAGTAAACATCCGCTACAAAAAAGTTCTGGAAAAATCGAATCCTTGGGGGGTTTGCGAAGGATTAAGAAGAGTTGGAGATAAATGTATTCCTCTTTTGGAACTATTAGACTTACAGACTTGGAAATTGGCAGGCATATCCCTTTCATGGAGTAGAGATTCGCTAAGAACGGGTTTTGCGAAATTCGACACTTAAGGAGGGTTGCGAAGGGGTTAAAGGGCATTATAGATGAAAATCCCTGTTTTTGAACAGTTAGACTACAGACTTGAAATATGGTTCGTCTGTTCCTTTTGTTGAATATAGATCCGCTGAGAACGGATTTTACGTAAATCGACTTCTTGGAAGGAAGCGTGGAGTTATATATATACTGGTGTGTTTTGATTAAAAAAACACCTCTTTCCATTTTCGAGCTATTAGACTTACAGTAAAGAAATTTGGTATGCATGTTTCTTTTGTTGAATTGAAATCCACTAAGAATGGGTCTTAAGAATTGACTCTCCCAGAAGGTTATTGGAGCGAATTGATAAAGAAAAAAATCCGTTAGTAAGTTTTTCGATTTAAACATCAAATTTTGCAAGCATTTTTTTGTTTTTGAGTGGAGATCCATTAAAAATGGGTTTTGCGGAAATCTGCTTTGGGATTGAGTTACGAGAGCTTAAAAGATACTTCTACTTCAGTTTTAGAAATTATTATTTAGAATTTCTCTCCTTTTTAAATCAAAAGCGAGAATTATACGAATATTTTTCAATATATTGAATTCTTAATGCTAGGACTTAGACATTAGAAGTATTTATATAGCGAACTATGCATTTTTAAATGTCGAGCAAGTAATATATCAATAGACATTGAAACACAAATTATATTCCAAACTAATTAACAAAAGAAGGGGACTGTGCACTATTTTGACAATTTTTTTATTTATGTATTTAAAAATTATATTTTAGCATTTCATAAAATCTTTCTATTTAAGAAAATGACATGAGATGAAATTTTGTATATATTATTCCCACAATTTTTAAATTTTTAAATTATTTAAAAAAATGAGGAAAATTTTATATTAATACTCTTTTTGTATTTATATTAATTTTTTGCCCTGAAATATTTTTGTAATATTTCTAAAAATGTTTGAAACAACTTTAGGGATCTATTTTACAAAAATTTAATTAGTTTTGGAGGAAAAAAATAAACTGTTGATAGGTATAATAAAATTAAAAAAACTCGTATATTTAAAATTTTTTTTTCAAAAAAAAAAAGCATTAAGTTAATTACAAAATGGATCCTTAATTTTGTTACATGCATTATATATAAAACACAGGGAAAAAATGGAAGTGATTAGAAGCATTTTGAATGCGAAAAAAAAAAAAAAAAACCACAAACTTAGAAAAATTACTGTAAAGTTTATAATTCTAAGAAAATAATTATTATAAGAGCTTAAAAAAACATAAAATACCATTTTAAAATATTAGCTACACATTTTTTTTAAGAATAATAACATTTTCATATTATTTTAACCCATATATTTTATAAAAGATCTCTTTTTAGAGAGTATTAATTGCGTAAGAAAACTCAAAGAAAAAGTTAAAAAAAATTTTTCTGCCATAGAAGAAATTTTAAAATTTTTTGCTTCACATGATATTGAAACATTATACTTTTACGGAAAGCATTTGATGAATAAGAACTGAAACTATGCAATTATTTATACAAAATGCCTTAATTAAAAAAAAATTTACGTGCACACATTTCAAAGGAAATAAAAATTACATTAACATAATACTTCAAAATTAATTATACAATTATCATAATACAATTATGTTTTGATCGAATTTCGACTACCTCCGTGTTTTTAATAATAATAATAATAATAAATCCTTTTCAAATGGGAATGTCCACTTGCAAACTAATAAAATTAATTTAGTTTTAAACACAAGTTAATATTTTTTATTCCAAATTTTATTTGATTATTTATGTTATTTCTTCCTCTAAGATTTGACTTAGTTATCAAATCCGCATCGAGAACGTCACTGTTCTGGATGCAAGGAAATCCGCCAAACAATACAAACGTGTGCTGAGTATAACCCTGGACTCTATTCTATGCAGTCGCAAAGAATGAACGTTAATGTGCTGCGCATGCGTGTGCTTATTTCTTTGCGCACCGTGAATGCAGCTGGCAAAGAAAGAACTCTTCTACAACTGTGCCATTGAAGGGGAAAACATCACGCTGCATTCGAGTCACGTGCGCCCCGCCCTCCTCCCTCTATGGACACGTCTGCAGTCGCCCATTGGCCCCAAGGAAAAAAAAACTCCGCCTCCCTCTCCTTCCCTCCGCGCTCCACCCAAAGGAATAATCGTTTCATACAAGAATTAAAAGTGCGACCCCCTCTCTCCAGGCATTCGAAGGCAGCTTCTTCCTTTTGCGTTGCGTGGACGAAATGAATTGTCCGTTTTTTTTTCTCTTCAGAACTGCGTTGAGAGAAACTATGCTTCATGAGAATCGTTCAGCGCCATCGTGAGGTATTTCTGCAGATGCGAGGTGTGTGGGATAGAACGAAACAACCCGAGCCTGAACCTCAAGTCAGATTCGTTCTAAAAGTAAAAGCAAATAATAATAATAAATAAATAAATTTAGACCCCTGCACAAATTTTATTTTTAAGTACTGAGAATCCCCCGACTACAGCTGGAGGCTGAGCGCGGCTCTTGAGACATTTACTCAAAAATAATGACGTCTACTTAAAATCGTTTCCGTTCGTTCTTTTCCTTTATAGTTACCTACTGAAAGAATTACTTTTGTTTGCTTATGCTTTGGACTGGTTTAATTACTTTGGTATTAAACTGTTTTCAATGAACAAAGTTGGTTGCCGATGAAGATAAAGCAGGAAAAGCTCAATTTGTTGGTAAATAGAATTGCAGCAACGTTTGCATTTCTGAATTGGGGATCATCCATGAAATGACTCCAACAAAAGTGTCGATAACACATTGAAATGCTTAAGGACTAATAAAATCAGCGGTAAAATATCCCTGTAGGAAATCACAACTTCCCGAAGTGGCGCATTTTTTAATCGGCAGTTCTCACCGTTACATTTCATTTCTTTGTAACAGCAAATGGTTATTAAAACTTTCTTTTCGAATTCTTTTGTATTTCCTTAAGATTTAAATAATATACCAATATGTTTACTACATTAAGAGAAGGGAAGAATTTTTCGCGTTAAAAAGGATTCTTTAATTCAAGCATGCGATAGATGCTTCTGGTGGTTTTCAAAGTGAATTAACTCAAGTTTGGAGATCAATAACTTTATTTTTCAGTTCTAATTCATTCAACAATTACAGAGGTCGCAACGGCCCTTTTTTTATTTTTCGAGAAACTTTCGTCGATAATCAAGGTCTCGTCATCTCAATTTCTCTTCAAAGTATTTAAAATGGTATCACATATTTTTTTTTTATGCATTTTATTTCAGCACGATGTCGGTTGGTGAGCGTTTTAAAAATTCCCACAGAACGAAAGAACACCCTCTCAAAATTAAAATCAACGAACTCGGCACCGTTCGACACATAAATGCCGTTAATAGATTTGCTTTGTGAAGATATTTCCCGAAGCACGCAAGGAACTATGGAGCAACAAATTCTCAGACCTGATCTTCATCTTGAAAAAACTCAAACAAGAGGATTAAATTTAAGTAATCGGTACCAGTGGACAGCTGTGAAAGAACTATGTAAAGTAGAATATTTGATACGTATGGAGTAGTTTGCCTGAAACAAATAGCGCGATGACAAAGAACTAGCATTTGGTTTTCTCGAAGTATTTGGCTCTACATATTTCATGCGAACCAGCATTGTATCCCATTAACAAAATAAAAAATAAGCCAAAAGAATTAATTTAACATAAGCGATAGTTACTATTATGTCTAAAATTGAAAACACTGTTATATATTTGTTAGACATAACAAAGCTTTCAAAAACAATGCAAAATCACTGTTTTAAATTAAAAACCTTGCACTTAACTAGGTTAATCCATATATTTAAATATGTGTCGGGGGCGTTCCCTACAACTTTGCCAAGGAAATCTAATTTAGGTTTACTTTTTTTAAAAAAAATGATGGCAACATGGCAGAACAACCAAGATTAATTTTAATTATTTGTTTTAACATAGAATTCTAGATAAACTATTTTCGGTTGCATTGCTACGGTAATTTATTCCCTAAATTTGAAAGTTTAATGCCCAACATTTGAAAAGGGTTGTTTTTGCACTTAGCAATGGAGATAAAATATTACTGCGTCTAAACGTTATTTAAATAATATTTTTTAAGAACATTAGTTGGAGTATATCAGAGTCTCGATCGTAACTTTTACCGCAAGGGGTACGTTGCTTCAGCACATTTCATTTCCCCATGACAAACCTGGAGAACAATGCCGTCCGAAAAAACATGGACTGAGCACCCGCTGCGGTTTAAAAGATCCGGAACATCTTCCCATGAGGGGCATGAGGGGGGCAAGAAAATACATTTCCTATTTCCAGTCCGCCCTCGATGAGGCGATCTCCAGGGTATATATATACAGGGTGTTCCGAAACTTACCCTAAGTGAGTGGGGAAAATTGACACCTTCTAATCACATCATTATATAGCTACTGTAACCAGAATTTTCACAATTTTACGAGGATTTTTTCACTCACGTCACTTTACATTGCCTTACTATTCATCAAGTCGGATAAAACAGTTTTCTGATTTAGTTGAAAGTAACCTTGTTTGTGTTTGAGAAAAAGATGCAATCTAACTTTGACTCTCCATAAAAAGAAAACCATCATACACAAATCCAGGAAAGTTCCTCAAAAATTGTCCCTTTTGCCTAAGATTTTAAAATATTGTAACACTTTTTTTCTTTTCTATGTTTAACAATCACAGAGAATTTTTTTTTTTTTATTAGCTGAACATATTCATCTCAAAAACACCCCTTCTCTGTCCACACCTTCTTTCCCATTATTAGGTACTGTGACCACAAATTCCACAATTTCACAGTGATTTGTTCACTGTGGTGTTATTTTATAGGCGGGATATTAATCACAATCACAAATGGAGCAAAAACTTTTTGCTGGTTTAGTTAAAATTTTCATAGTTTGAGCCAGTTTGCGAAAATGATGTCACCTAACTTAGACGTTTCATAAAAAGAAAAATATTACGTATTACTCTAATGAATTATTTAAAAAGATGACCTATTTAGTAACAATTTAAAAATGATGCAACACTTGCTATATTTCTATGCGAAAAATCATTGCTATATATATATATATATATATATATAGTAACATAAAATGAAAGAAATACATGGCATAATAAAATTGATAATACAAAATAATATCACTAACAAAGCCAGAAGATCCAAACCAGATTTCAAGAAACATACTTTAAAAATGATGGAAGAGTCTATTATAGAAGAATTAACTAAGCGTATGTATAACATAGAACAGAATTAGAACTTTAAAATGTAAGAAGCCAAAAGGGTCAATAGACTAAAATGAAGATCTGTTATGATTTCTAAAGCTGTTGCTGAATTAGGACCAGCAAATTAGGGTTAAATATATTTTATGGATCCACCTTCCCTCGTTCAGCAGAAATTTTATACATAACAGGAAAACATACAAATATTGAAAAGTTAGGCCTAAAACCAACCACGTGTAATTTGCAATCAAAAGAAAAATAAAATAAAAATAATAGAAAATATGAAAGGAAATGAATCCTAACAAAATACAAATAAAAATAATTTTGAAAAGGAATAATGAATCAAAAACTTACATGAAAAAATGCATATAACCAGAGAGCGGGAAAAAACTGTACGTACAAGAACCATACACTAAATGATCGTTAAAAATGACGTGTTAGATTGGTAAAACCAGATGTAAAAATTAGTGGCGCCACCTGGATAGTTTTTTTTGTAGTTGTTAAACAAAGCAAAAAAAAAAAAAAAAATTGAAAATAATAAAAAACAGAAGGAGAGAAAAAAAAAGAATAATACTTAAACTTTGAAAAGGGGAATTAGAGAGATATTTTAGAAATATATTTAAAAATGAAGTTACTAGGATAGTTGTATTCCAAGCAATTATTGCAGAATAGCTTAAAATTATTTTGCTTAACATCATTATCTGTGACTAAATCGCTATTTCTCTTTATAAAATTTAAGATGATATTTCTAAAAATAGATAGAGAGAGAGATGTAGGTTACTTTCCCAAAAAGGCATTTTAATAATGTTAAAATCAAAAGAGTCTCTTTTATCAAAAATATTACTAATTAGTATATTATTCTTAACTATTAATTGTAAGTCTAAAAAGTTTGCAGAGTCATTATTATAATTAGTTTTTAATAATTTCAGATATTGTGGATAATAATTAAAACTAGGAACAAAATTTACCATATTACTAAAGATGATTAAGTCATCTATGTATCTAAAAAAGTAACAAGAATCGAAACTAATGTTATCATATTCATAAAAGTGCAGATAAATATTGGCTAAACAGTTACTCGCAGGTCCTCCTTGTGGAAGACCTTTAATTTGCTGATAATAAGAGTTATTGTGAAAAATATAATTTTCATATAGTACTAGATGTATAATTGAAAGATATTTATCATATTTAATTAGTTTATTCAAAGAATATTTGTTATAGGCTATTTTGAGAATTTTAACCATATCCCCAATATCTATGGAATTAAATAAATCTTCATAGTCATAGGTGTGAATGGAAATAATTTTTTTTATCTTGCATGTATTTAATGATATCCAAGCTATTCTTAACTATAATCGAATTATCAATATTGTCTAATGTGGATTGAATAACCTTTTGTAGCTTTCTACCCGGAAGTGTAATATAAGTTTTAAAGCCGTTTGTTATAGTCCTAAATTTAATTATATATTCAACAAAATTAATTCATTTTGGAAAACAGGATTTTAAGAAGTATTTCAAGTTACGCAATATATTTAAAAATAAAACGTAAATTTTTTTTTGTACCACCTTAACTAAGTAAATGTTCGAAGTGTGTTTACCTTCTACACAAATACAGGCCTTTTAAAAATGCCTTTTTAAAAGTGATCGCTTGACGTTTCCGGAGTAATTAGCAAAGTTTATTTTCTCCATTGCTTCAACAATTCTTTGCAGCAGTTCGATCACGTTTTCGATAGGTTTAATATACACCTTTTCTTTTATGCACTGGCAGTAAAAAAAATCGAAATGGTTTAAATCTGGTAAACGAGTTGGCCATGCAATTGAGCCATGATGTCCAATCCACCTTCAAAAATATTCCACGTCCAAAAAACTCCCGTATAGAACGCGCATAATGCGTTAGACATCCACCTTGTTAGAACCACATGTACCTGTAGATTTTGTAAGACACAGCTTTCAGCAGGTCTGACAAACTATTTCGAAGAAAATTCAAGTATTTGGCTCCATTTAAACTTTTGGGTAGCTGAAAGGCTCCATCTATTTTTCCGTTTAGTAATCCGATTCATATGAAGATTTTAATTTGGTATTAGGAACGGTATTTAAGCATTAAATGCGGCTTTTCCTTACATGTCATTTAAGTCCTGAAAGTTTTGATACTCATTATAGAATAGACACATTTACCATCTCGTTCTATTGCTCTGTCTTTTTAGTGGCCACCGCACGCTCTCTCTCTCTCTCTCTCTCATTGTTCCTTTTTCAGAATCTTTGAGAGTAGATGATGAATGATTCGAAAATGTAATTAATCAAGTATCACAAAAATGTTTTATTTTTAAATTTACAACTTGATTTGTGCTACACATTTGAGTTTCATTTTTTTAAAAAAATGAAGTCATTTTGTAAACGAAACAAAAATGCAATAACTTTTATGGATAGAAATGTGGCAAAGGTTGGACCATTTTGTCACTAAATGAGTCCTTTTTTGAAATAAATTGCTTAGTAATATTTTTCATTATTGCATGTGTTATATTTTTCTTTTTATGAAGTGTTCAAGTCAGGTATAACATCATTCCCTCAAACAGGCTCCAACTATACGTTAATTTAACTGAACCAACAAAGGTTTTTGTTCCATTTGTGATTGGGATTAATAGCCTCACTATGAAAGATCACGTTAGGGGAAAAATCGCTGAGGATTGTAGAATTTGGGGTCTCAGTATCTAAAGATGTGATGGAGCGTATGAACAGAAATGTTTTTAAAATGAAGATGCAAATAAAAAAAGTTCAATATGATTGTTATGCATCGAAAACAATAAATTTTACATCATTATGGAACCTTAACTAAAAGAGCCAACTTTTTTGAGAAACTTGCCTGGGGTTGTGCGTAATATTTTACTTTTATCGAGAGTCAAAGTTAGGTGACATCTTTTTCTCAAATCCCGACTCACACAAACCATGTTAATTTTAACGATACAAAAAATATTTTTGTCTGACTTTTGACTGCGACTAATAATACGGCTATGTAAAATGTCGTAAGTAAAAAACACTGCGAGAAACGATTTTCAAAACTGAGAGAAAACAGCTCACACATACTTTTGAATACTTCACATTCTCAAAATAGCTCCGATGCACGCGTACTCAAATTTGAAAATCGCATATTCTCATTTTGAGCGACAAGTACATTCTCATTTTTGAACCTGTTACACGATCAAATTTTTGAGGATGAAAGTTCAAAATGAGTATATAATGCACTCATATTTGAATCTGTTAATGTATCAAATATGAGTTTAAAACAATAAAATGAGTATGTATAGCATTTATTTTCGATACTGTTGTATCTAATATGAATTTTTAACAGAAAAATATGTATTAACCCAAATCTTAAGGGATTTAAAAATGTGATTACCTAAGTTGTAAATTTTCACTTTCTTCATCTAAAGTATTATTTTATTTTCATTTCATGAAATTTTTACACTTAACTTCGAAATTAAAATTCATTTTACAGTTATTGTGTGTAACAAAAAGGTACTCGCGTATTATCGCGAAAGTGCCAAGTTAAAGATAACTCGCCAAATTAGCAGTAACGATTTCGCATGTGTCGTACGCGCTGAATTAGCAACCATGTACTTCGTTTTATTTATTGTCGCCAATACGGTGGCGATAATACACAAATATCAACAAAAATATTACTTTTCGGGGGGGGGAATGCAACTATTATTTGATCACAAACTGCATGTCTTCGAACTTATACCGCAAATATAAATCTTTGAAAATTGCAAAAATAAATTCGATGTAATAGTTAAACAAATGTGTATGCAATTTGAACTAGTTCCAGAAGCAATTTGGTTCATTATAAGTTATATTTATGTTTCTAGAAGCATTATATTGTTTCCTTAAAATCATATACAAACAGAAAATTAACTTTTCTTTAAAAAATTCAGCCCTTTAATAATAAGTTTATAGAAACATCTAGGAAACATTATGATAAATAACAGATTTTTCAAAGTAAAAATTTCAAAACAATGCCAGAAAGAGTTTTTTACATATTATGTAACCTGAAGAAAAAAAACCTTTTGACTAAAATAGCACTCACTAGGCCCAGGTGTGAAAGTACTCTTTTTATCAATTGTTTTGTTTAAATAGAAACACATCCATCCAGATGAAAATAAAGAAAATGCATTGCTATATTAAAAATTAAGATCGTTTTTTGTTAAATCAACTGATTTTACACTCTCCTATCACCAAAGAAAACAAATATTATAGTTTTTAAGTTAATGGTTTTTTTAATTAAAATACTTAAAAATTTCAGTCCTTAGAAGAATGTAAAAACAACTAAAACAGTAGATTTTTGCATTAAAAAACATTTAAAATAAACAAGTTTTTAACCAACTGGAAAGAGTTTTTAGAGAAGTTTTCTGCACCCATTTAAAAGAAAAAATAACATCCCAAGGACCAACAGAATCATAATCTAGCCATTTTTCTACTTTATACAGCATTTTATTTTCAATTATTCACTGTTAACAAGAAAAATAAAACAAACCAAAATCATATTGCTGAAATATTTATTCTGGAAATTGTACACATACATATATACATAAAAAATAAACAAGAATATAAGTGAAATTTTTTTTTTATAAACACTATCTAATCCATATTATAGTCAACTCCATCCTTATTTGTGCAGAACAGATTATGTTTTAGTGTAATATACATTGTAAATATAGGAAAGTGTGTAAAAGTACATAAATAAACAACTTTTTAATTTTTTTATCAAATCATGTCTTTGAGTTACAAAATGTGAGTGAAAATGCCTTTCAAACAGTGTTGTTTCAAATAAATTACATGTTAGGATATGCGAGTCATCTAAATTATTTACTGCAGAATTTATAGATAGCTGGTTCTGAAAGGAATTTTGAAAGTTCTCATTAGAGTAAAATTTTTACAAAGGTTGTTCATAATTATATAGTTTTCGAAATGACTATCTACAAAATTTAGCATAACACATGTAGTGATATGCTATGCCTGTATGAGTATTTAGAACATAATGACAAAGCTACAATGTGAAACCAATGGTCTTTGGCAGAAAGTGCAAAATGTATGAAATTCATAGATTAATTTTATCCATAAAATATGTATAAAAAAAATTCAGAGCTATATCAAAATTTAAAACAAATTATGAGTGGAAACATTAAAAATCAAGATTTGTACTAACAAGCAGAAATGAAATTAGTGCAAATTAAAAATAAAGCATTCATAATTTAGAAACAAGATAAAAGATTTAAAAAATACAATTTTTATAAATATTGCACGTCTACCTGAATTTCACATTTATAAAAACAACAGTTAAAAAAATACCACACATTGGAACAATATATACAGGAACTAATTTGTTATCAGTACACTACACATTAAACATCTTTTAGAAGTGGTTTTGAAATCGCTGCAAAAATTTTGGCATCCAATAGTATTCAATCAATGATGATGGTCTCCCACTAAGAACTCAACATGACAATAATTTAAAAGAATGGCTTATTCCTGGCAAAAAAGGAATTACATTAAGAAGCAAAAACATAAGTACTTTTTTTTATAGAAAACCAATTAGAAAAATATGAATGCCAGGATTTAAAGAAATAGAACAAAAGGTATTTAGAAATGCCAAGAAAAAAGCAGAAAAAAATAAAATTGAAACTGGAAAAATAATAACTGCATATAAAAGAGTGGGGTGCTCAATATCAATTGTTATAATTTCTTACTAGTTCTATTCCAAAATGCAGAGTTAGTGTAAAAATGTAGTACAGAGGACCCCACGCCTTTACTACGATGACATTAATTTTCTCGTTAATCATTTAATTCTTATATTAAGATTTATTTCTTACTTTTTAGTTTGATAAAAAAGCATGTTTCTTAAAACTATAATTTAAATTAATTGTGCTTCAAATACGTCAGACTGAACAAATTACGTATTATCACAACAAATGCCAAATCTAATAATAACACACCAAGTTGGCAACCCTGATTGGTAATTGCGTCTTATTGCAACCTATTAGCGATATTATATGAAATGAAGCACCTGGCAGCCAATTCAGTGTGTACCACACATAGGAAATCGGGGTGGCCAACTCAGCGAGTTATTTAGAGTCAGCGATTGTCGCAAAAATACACAAGTACCCTCCGAGTTCCTGTGTGTTGAACGTGCTGAATTGGCAAACAGGTGCTTTGTTTCATATAATGTCACCAATTGGTTGTGATAATACGTAAGTATATATACCAAGATTTATGTTTTTTCACTTGTGTACAACATACCTGCATACAGGAGTTTTTGTACCCAAGCTGTATTAATTTTTGGTACTTTCATAATATTGCAACCATATTGGTGAAATTATATGTAATACAACACATGGTAGTCAATCTGGCGCATACGACACATGCAAAATCAGGGTCACCAACTTGGCACGTTATCTTGAACATTGGCATTGTTGTGGTAATATGTATCGTAAAATCTGGTGTATGGTGCACACTTTTAACACAAAAAATAAGATTGAATTTTATGCGTGCACGTTATATACCAGGTATAAAAATAAGAGCTTTAAAAAATGTGAGCACAGGAAAAAAAATTAGATTTCTACATAGATCAAAATAATGGTTATTTAAAAGAAATGGCATTCCTTATGAACTTAAAGGGTTGCACTTCTAGATGTATACTATTTTTTACTAAAGCTTAGAATAAATGACTTTCAAACTTTAAGAGCATGACTCGCATACATCTCAGGTTTCTTCATGAAAATGGGGGTGCACATTTTCAGCAAATAAACATAAAAATTAAAAATTGCTACTTGAAAGTATAAGTGCATGTAATACGATGGTATACATGATATGCCAGATTTTATGGTAAAAACATAATTTTTCTCTACCTTTCTTTAATGAGTAAAAGCATAAAATATATTTATATTGGGTTAAATATAAAGAATCTGATATTTATACTTCATTTATTTTCATCCAAATAAACAAAACACTATAGTCACAATAAAGGAACCATAAAATAAATGTATTGAAATAATTTCTTTATGAGAACTTTTAAGACATTTTCCATAAGTTTACCAATAAGCTAGAAAAGTTCTTTAAAATCTACAAGAAATTAGTCTCTTAAAAAGATTACTAATTGAAAACAAAAATTTATTTTGTAGGCTTGCTTTTTCAAGACTTGCAAGCTATTTTAAAGTTCAATATGAAAATAAAACTATTCCAATGTAGCAAAGGAATACTTAAATTATTATTTGCCTATAAGCAAGTGCCCAAAAAATCAACAATGTGACTTATTATGAATCAAGTAAATTTCATTAAGATATGTGACTACCCAAAATTCGCAGTTTTGGTGAAAATTTTCAAAAATTACTTTTGTGTTTTTATTTTAAAGACTATACATTTAAGATTCCAAAAACACTCTATTTTGTTTCTATGATATCTAGAAGCAAAGTTATAGCATAATTAGTAAACTGGAATAGGAGTTAACAAAACCAGATGCTGATCCCTACACAAAATATTTTTAAGATATTGAATTTAAAATTTCAGAACATGTTTTATTTAGTTCTATCTGTGTTATGAATCAAATCTAATCTCTGTGTATATACAGTGAACCCAAAAAGTGTTCGTACACTTGCAATTTCCTATAAAATTTATTGTTTCCGACTAATAAAAATTAATATTTTGGAATTGTAATTTTTTATATCTGTAACTTGTTCTTGGTGGAATGACATAATTATTTTTTTAAAAATTGTATAACTATTATTTTTAAAAATTCATAATCAAAAAGCTCCTGAAAAATTACGCCACTAAAGTCTTAGAACACTTAACAAAAATCTCAACATAGCTTTAAATATTGTATTTCTTTCTTAATTTAGAACTTAGTAGGATATCTTTTAGTGTCCACAACAACTTTTGGACATCTTGATATAGATTTATTGAGTTTTTGTAATTTCTGCATTGATTTTCCTCCATGCTTCTGTGATTATTGTTTTTACTTCCCATTATGTGTTTATATGTCATGTTTTCTTTTTATTTTAAATCTAGTTCTCCCCAAATATGCTCTGCTGGGCTAAATAAATTGATTGAGGAGGTGTTTTCAAACTTTTAGGTACAGTTATAGAGACACAGCAGTGTACATTGAGAGCAGTTCGCTTGGCGTCATTATCCTGTTAAAAAATGAAGTCGTCTGAAATATCCAAATTTTGAGAGGATAATTTAAAATTTCTCTTTAAAATATTTAAATAGAGCTCA